>QYSG01012558.1:0-45399 GCA_003988875.1 Lachnum nothofagi
ATGTTGTTTGAGCCTGCTAATGGATGTATTGGTGGGCGTAGCAGCGGCGGCAATGGTGAAGGTCCTTCTGATCTGGGAAAGCAGAAGCAGAAGCAGAATTCACGAGTTCAAAAGGAGAACGCGACCCGTAGGTTAAGTCTCTTTCCCTTTCCCTATGCCTCTCCTACCCATCTCGGCAGAGCACAGCGGAGCAGCGACTGACCAATCGCCAGTTCCCACCAGCTACATGAAGAAAGAGTCGCCAGGCGCCTCGAGCTACACCGAGAAACAAGCCAGAGATCCGCAAGCTGCTGCTACCCCAGAGATCAAGACTGAGGCCAGTGATTCGAGCGAGCTGTATCAGGAGTCGGCTAGCAAGGCAGCGGCGGCGAAGCAGAAGTGGGTAACTGCTGCACAGAAAGGCAAGTCTGCTGTTCGTCCTGCGGGCGATGTTAAGAAGGCAAAAAGGGAGGGGAAGGGGATGGAGAAGCTGATCGAGTGGATGGGAAAGGATGCTGAAGGGTTCGCGCAGCAAGACGCTAGGCTAAAGAAGCGGATCCGTAGCGCGGCTCGAAAGAGGGAAGAGACAGAGAAGGAGCTGGACAGTCTCAAGGACATGACCAAGGCATTTGCAGCGCTTGACATGGGCACATAGACCAAGAGATGATTCAGGTCATGGTAAGGACTGGGATTCTTGGGGGTCAGTTTAAGGGGCCTTGATGAACTCAGTTATCATGCCGTCGATGTGTGATCAGCGATAGCGATTTCAGTTGTCACTTCAAATAGAGAAAAGAGAGATGAATCAATTGGATCGAGGAGTTTCACGATTGGCGGGCCCCACCTGATCTTTGCACACATTTTCCGTCAACTCTAGGCCTTTCGATCAGCTTTAGACTTTGTGAGTGGATTTTGCAAATTTTGTGTCCTTGTCTTTCCTCGCTTCCCTTGCGGGCTTAGATGTCGCCTACGATATTGCAGCGGTCCAGGACAAGGCGGCTTTCTGGCTGACATTTTGCTGCCTGCATTGATTCGAACCATCTGCACTCCGTACCCTGGGTACGGAATAGATATTGACTTGCTCAATGTTTCCATAGTGTGCCGGGTCCCACAAATGGTACGTCTGTCCACGGCCCAGAAACATAAAACCACGACCAGTGCCTTCGTGATCGATGATTTACGACGGTTTTCAGGTCAACTTCTCCAGCAGCCTCGATATTCATCTTCATTCCCGCTTACAAACGATGGATGCCAGAAACACCGGCGCTCTTGAGGTGCCTGATGCCCAACTGGCTGATGCGGGCCTGCAGTCGAGCAGAGTTCTAGAGGATCACGACCATGCATCGTGGCCGTCGCACAAGGAGCTGATTAGTTGCGAGGTCCATCCGGCTCCCTTTTCCAACTTACCTTGCGAACCCACATTCCATCCAATGTATATCAACGCCAACAATGAAGGAGATGGAGGGGATGATGATGATGACTCGTTGTTTTACGCCAGCACCTCGATATACACGGACCCCTACTCTGCCGACGATGAGAAGGATGGGTATATAGTTGTGAGAGAAGGGGATGGGGTAGTCTCAATTCTCCTCCCCGATCGCCAAATTCAAAGCTCGGAGGCAGAAAGAGATGCTACCCATTTCTGCTCCAGCAATAGCGCTAGCGCCGTGAGCCCACTTGAAAACGGTCCGCCTCAATCTGTCGTTGCATCCGGATATATGGAGGAGGGTCTTGACAAGCGCTGCGATGATCCTGTCGTCGAACGCCCCCTGATGTATTTCCGGGAAGCCAAGACTACTGAGGAGCGGCCGGGATACCATGTTGAGGATTCTGCTGCAGTTATAGCTCATTCCTTCTCGAGTGTTTTGGCCAGACACAAGCAGCCAAGCTGTGCAGGCGTTGATCGGCCCTTTTCGGCGCTCAATACCCTCGCAGATTGTGCAGCACAGTTTCAAGATACTATTCTAGTCTGCGAAATTTTGACGGACTCTAGTCGTCGTGCTGCTACCCCCAACATCGGCAACAACACCCCAGCTGCCCTCAATGTCGACCTCCACACACCAGTATCAAAGGAAATAAGAGAAAAAGTACAGGCTTGGATCATGCCAGGGGCTGGGTATACAAGCGCCACAGGATGTGGAGGAAAAAGAAAGCTTTCTGCAGCAGGTGATGAAAGCATGATGGAGACTCCAACCCGTGGAGAAGCGGAAGGAGGAGTTGCTCAGACACCGCAGTCTCCGTGTATGGAGCCAGCTTCCGACGCAGATACTAGTATTGCTGTTGATGTGTTTGCTGGGGAACACGGACGCATGTTCGCTGCAACAGGCCCTAAGCGAAGAAGATTGCTGAGGAAATGAGTTGTCCAAGTTTGGAGTAGGGGTAACCGGATATTCTAGCAGAGATTGAAGTTGGAATTTTTCGTTTCATCTCAGGACGTATTAAGATAAGCATCGAGGGCATGAATCATTATAGGAAATACTTGGAGTCGGCTATATCAGGAGCAGCTTGAGTGTGTTTCTACCCGCTTTTATTTTTATTGTTTGACTTGCTATTTTTCTCAAGAAAGGTTCTGCGACTTCTGAAGGCACTACACCGACTGAAAGAAATTCCATTTTTATATCTTTTAAGCCTTGTGGATAGCATTATCCAGCAGTACATCTACGCCTACCTCATTTCCATATCCATCCATAAGCATTTTCCAAACTCTCGCCTCCTTATCAACATCGTCACCCAGCAGCGCAGCACCATCTTTCACATCCCAGCACTCCCAGTTTCAAAGCCTTAGTATCCCCATCTAGCAACGCCTTGGGCTCAGTTTACAGCCCCCATATCCACACTTTTGACCTCATAGCCACAACTGTTTATATAATTTCTATTACTTTATGCCCTATTGTTTCAGCATGGTTTGACTTTGCTTCCCCAAGGCTACCGCTTCGATCCCTTAATTGGCCCTTTCCGCCAGGCATAAGTAACATGCCGGTGCTCTTTCTAAATAATTCCATTCCATGAATATATTCTTTGCCATCAATAAATCCCTCATCCCTATCACAAGCAGCAGAAACATGAACAGTTTTAATTCTGCCCATGGTTGCGCAGATGAGCCGCCGGTCTCCAGAAGCATAGCTAGGCCAGGCTGTGAGAATCCGTGCTGAGCTTTATAAGATGCTGCTGATTGTGGGGGACGGTGTGGTTGACAGCCGCAATGTAGCGCCCATGGAGCTTGCTCGTCCAGATTTCACGAGGGCTTTCCCAAAGAAGCCGCAATCGCCATCCTTTCGTGAGGATGAAGTCGTGAGAGGGGATGTGCTGCGCGGCGTAGCACGGAGGCGGAAAAGATGCTTGCTGGCTTTGATGTCTTTGACGCATACAAGCATCTTCAAAACGAGCTCAGGAATTGCAGGTTAGAAAAGTACTTATATCGCTTGATTACGATCGGCTGAATGATGGTGTTGGTTAGTGATGGGGTTTGGATTCCAGTTCTGGGGCAGGGTTCGTCGTGCTTTTGAACTTGCCGAGTGGTGTAGAAAAGGCCGACTTCTTGAGATTGGGGGTGAGAAAAATGATAAGTCTTCGAGCCGGGTTCCGGTAACTGCCTTTGATATTTCCAATAGTAGCTGCTTTCAGGGAGCGTGTTTTTGATAAGGAAATAGTGCATGGTCTAGCTCAAATCTTCGATGTCTTAATTCGATCCCTGCTTCTGCTCTACATGTGGTTCTGACTGCCACTACAGCCACACTTCGCTTCCATCAAACTATCCCGCAGACCGGCGTCCTTCAAGCCTCCATCTTGCGCTGTCAGTCCGAGGAAAGATGGCGGGCTTCGGAGAGACTACTTGTTGCTTTCCACGCTGGGTAACCTCACAAGTTGTTATTTTGCGCTCACACCTTCCAGCACTTCCATCTAGGTCCCAATTAATCAATTATCGACTTCTGGAAACAGCACCTAGGGCTCCAAATGCACCTGTTGATACGCTTGGGCACCAGACCGCGTCTAAGGCGTCCAAAGCAATGAGAGAAGCACTGGGACATGAGGGAGGAGCTTTTGGTATAGGGCTGTGCACTTGATCCCGTACGCAAGCTTCTTTACAATAGGAGCTGCTTTTCGTTGGTAGGACGCGGTAGTATTGCGGTAAACTATGTAGCAGGCGGGGTCGTGGTGGCAAAATCCTTGAAAACTGACGTTATTGACCGGTATAGAAGTTACGAATCCATATATTCTGCTGTGTTTGAGTAAAATATCCTGCTCGTTAGGGACTTCATTTTCCGAACTTTAGTATTAGTCAAGAAAAATAGAAGCTGCCAGGATCGAAGTCGGCGGCATTATTTAAAATAGCGTGGTTAAAAAGCTCATATAATACCCTTAATAGCCCATAACTATAAAAGGCATTTTTGGTTTTTTTTTCCATAATTAAAGTCTTGGTACCATAAAAATATGATTCGAATAGAACTAATAGGCTCGTCTCGTTATATATATAGCCGAGCATTCCTCTCCTTAATCGCTGCAACGCAACACTTGTACACGTACCACCTCCATGCAGCAGCCCCCTCACATCTGAAGACGATTTCAACATGTCACAATCTCATCCCAACGGGCCAGTTATCGAGCCTTCTCTGTGTAGATATGACCATGCGCCGCTTGATGCTCTTGATACACAGCTAGAGTAGGCAAGGATATATGTCAACGGGCTTTCTTCGAGACGTTGGAGAAAATCATTTTCTGAAAAGCAATCTGCAATTACCGGTCCAGAACTTCAGTTTTCTCAATACTTATGGGTTTTTAGCGTCAAGCATCACCACGCTTGCCCAATTGACTTAGTCGCGCCATTTGCGGGGGGAAAGACCAGGAAGTTCTCTGTCCGTTTAATAAGTTTTCGATCATCTGGCGCTGTGCTCGGCGTATCCTCACGCCTCTAGAAAAAACAAGGGGACTGCGGCCGTCGGTGAATGCAATGGAGCGAACAAGCGTTCTCGGATCCAAAGCGAGGAAACCCATCTTCTGAGAACGGAGTGTGTATTCGTGGCGTGCAACATACACCCCTCATCCAGTCTGCTCAAGCCTGTGAGCCAAGCTCTAGACCGCACCTAGCAAGAATCAATGCAAAAAGCAGAAATGCTCCGGTTATTATGCCAGTATGCAATCCTATGTCTCTTGCGCCCTCGGAGAGCGGCTTTGATTCTTGCGAACAAATCTCGACTTGCGTCGCGCTGTGGTATTATCTTTTGGCCGATTGGAGTCACGAGGATAGGGTTGGGAAGGACAGAACTAGGCTGGAGCTCGTGTTAATTCTTATCTTAATCGTTTTCTCATGCCTTTTCATGAAACCTTCTATCTATCCCCTGCCCTACGACTGGCCCCGCCATCCACGCGACGCGCCCCCTGACTTAAGCGAGGCTCGTGAAACTAGTCGCAGCGGCGGCCCTAGCTTCCCTTTTCTTTGTATATTAAATTCAAACAGTCCAAATGTTAAGGGAGAACGTAAGCCTTTGTAGCTAGCAGCGAGACTTGGGCTGTGCGCTGCAAGTTCCTAAATTTGGCACTTCGAGTAATGATTCTCGAACTAGAAATAGCCTTTGACCGGACTAGGGTAATAATAATAAAAAAACAAATAAAGGGGAAAAAGGGATATTGGGAATTTTTGTGTTTGTAGTGGTAGATTAACTAGCTTTATATAAAAAACCGGAAAAAAAGCCTGCTAGTATTGGCGCTCTCCAAGGGACTTGACTTTACAGTCTGCCAGCTTATATTCCACTTTTTAAGGTTATTTTAACGATCGATCAGCTCCTTCCTGCATCACTTGTCCAAGGCCCCTTCGTCTGAGCCCGGACCCTAGTTCTTATTCTCGATGCAGCGTTGAGAGCTCAAGCAGACCGCCTGAGCGAGGCTGCCAGCCAACAACACCCCTTCCATACCCATAAACCCAGCTTTCCGGAAGGTATTCTCATAACTTTAGCTACTTCTAGCCAAAACCTGACCTGACCTGACCCCGGGGATTGGCGTTAAGAAAAAAAAAACCGAGGATATTTTATTTAACCCCCCTCAAGCCCGGTTTTTCTCTAGACCAACACAAGACATTCCCATCTTTAACAACCCAATCTCAGGGATCTTCAGTTGGTTTCCATATTCAAATACATTAGCATATATATATTTCCCATTTCTTCGCCAAGCCGCAAATCTAAATCTTTTTCTTGCTTAAAAAACAATAAAATATTATAACGGAGGGTTTTCTTTGCCGCCAAGGGAAACAGATGTTTTATATTAATGTTTTAAAGCAAGTTTAAGGGAAAAAGCTGCCGAAAATGTCTGTGGCCCTAGCTCCTGCCTTATAATAACCTGGCCAGTTTTTTCGCTATTAGCAAGCCGTGAGAGGGGGTAAGGTGATTAGGCTTGCATTTAATTACTTAAATGTATTGATGGTAGTATAGTATTCCAATGGCCGGAAAAACTTGGCATAATTTTAAGGTCGCGATTAAAGAGAGGCCGATGGGGCTTAAATGGTTAGTCTAGGGCGAATAAAAAACTTTTGCGTTATAAAAGGTTTAATTAATGTTTTATTTAAGGGAAACAATTGAAAATAACGGCTAGAGGTCAAGATCATCATTATAAAAATTAAAATCGTTAATATTCGGACTTTGATGGGGGCTTTCTTTGCCCCGACTCTTTTTCCGACTGCATACCTGCAGATAGTAACAACAGTATAATTATTGAGCTGATTCGCGGTAACTCCAAACAGACATTGCAGCGGAGGTTTCCCAGCTTTTCGATATTGCAATACGATAATTGACTTAGATCTCGGTTTTCAAGTGCTAGATGGCTTCGATTAATAGAACAACTGCCTGGTAGAGTTTTCCCAGCTTGGAGATGGTGTCGGTACTTGTGTTAGTTACCTTGTTTTATGCCTATATATAAATCATTTTACCCCGCTGCCAAGAGGTTCCGCATACAGCTTTAAGTTTCTTATAAGCTGCTTTTTTCCTATTCTGGTATTTGTTGGCGATTGCCGCTGCCATATTGGTGCAGGAGCTATATCTCTAGGAAAAGCACCACGGATAAATAAAGTATTTAGATATTCGATTTTTCATTGGATGAGCAACTGGGGGGGCTGGGAATATTCGGTGTAAGAAGAGAATATTTGGTTATGTTTAAGATTTGAGAATACGATGGGACTTACTTGGGCGGCAACTATTAAGAAATAAATAATAAATTATGTAAAAAATCATCCAGAATATTAAACATTACATATAAAGCAATAAACATCAATATTCTCTTTTAAAAAAAAGCCCGCTTAAAACTAACCCACCGCTTTTTTTCTCTCGACCGGCCAATTCTCTAGCATGCACCTCACCGCCGCCGTGCTGGTTCTTGGGCGCTTCTGACGATGGATTATTGATTTAGATAGGCGCTTTGGAGTAGGGTACGCTTCTTCGGTTCGGAGGGAGGAAATTCTTTGGTTTGGGGGTTGGGGGTTTGGAAGAGGGCGTTGCTTGCTTGCGCGGGGGAGAGAATCGAGAGAATTGCGTACCGTTGATGTTAAAGCTTCAGTTGCTAAGTAGGCCATGAGATCTGCGGAAATGCGCATAGGGAGAGAAAGAGAAAAGGTGGAAAAGACTACGGCCGAATGCCCGAGCAAATAAAAAGAAAGAAAACAAAGAAAGAAAGAAAGAAAGGAGGGAATAGTGCCTTATTCGTGTAGGGGCTGCTAATGCATTAATGCTTGTTCATAGCCGCGGAGCAGAGTACCTGGCTAGGCACTTGCTGTGAATCAGACCGCTGGAGTTTGGAGAGATATTTCGAATTGCTTGGCCAGCGGAGCGATAATGCATTCAGTGCGGAAAGAGGTGACTTGCGGCTCTCGTTAATGATATAAGGTTTGCATTATAAAAAATAATCGTTTTGCCAGTGCCGGCGGTTATAATCTTCTCATTAAGGCAGCCTAAAGTTCCACCGCCCACTGTCCACCGTTGCGCGCAATGCGTATCGATGTCACCTTTGTCGCAGGCTGCTTTTCCTGTTTTTCTAACCCAGCTTTGCGCATTGGCCGCAGTATGTCTGGAGTCTCGAGATCCTTTGTTCTAGCCTTGCGCGATGATTGCTGGAGGGCACGCGGAGTAGGACTGATGCGTTTGAGATGGAGGGAGGAGAGAGGAGATGGAAGAAAGCGTGAAAAGCAAAGGCATCACGAATTGAAGGCGAGTAGGTGTGCTGTATATTAAAAAGAGGTAAAAGTAAAGGGCCCTTGGAGTAAATGTGTAAACAAAGCACTGAAATTGTAATTCTCTAGAGCTAGGACTATATATATGGCATGTGCATCACGTGCAGGAGCCACGTGATTGCCCCGTTACAATATATGCATTTGTATTGGATGTATTGGATGCACTGGATGCACTGGATGCACTGGATGCACTGAATATACTGGATGCATTGGATGCATTAGAACGTCGGCAATGAATGTAGCGAGAAAGGATCTTGAGCCTCACGCTTGCATGCTTACAGTACACGCTTGCCGCGGGGGTGGCGCCGTATCCCTGCGAAATCCGGTGCAGCAAGAAAGGATCTCAAGACGGTGGAGGGGGAAGCTGGGTCAGGTGATGGACCTAGAGAATTACCGTTATAGTAGATCTTGCCTTTGTTGATTATTTGGCGCCTGTATCTTTGGAAATCATGCCTCCTTTGAAGTAAATCAATTCTCTTCTCAAGACTTACGCTTGTATGCATATACATTTGCAGTGGGAGTGGCGCCGTGAATTTCAGTCCCCGCTAAATATGCTTGCAGCGGGGGTGCTGGTGGTGGCGCCGCAAATCCTTGTCCCCGCGCCGCCCCGCGCAGCCGCAAGCGGGCAACAACAAAGAACACCACCCAACGCAATCTAAAATCAAACCCAGCATCACAATACAATCACATCTCCTCCCCCTTTTTCCCTTTCTCCCTTTCTCACTTTCCCCCTCTCTCCCTTTCTCTTTATGTTCGGCATGCTCTCTCCTCCCGATCCCTGTCCCTATATTTCTCACCGTTTCCCCATATCTCTTTTCTCTTCTCTTCTCCTCCCCTTACTCTCACCCCCTCACCCCCCTTCCCCAAAATGCGAACATGCGTTTCTCCACGCTCATTGACGTTGTCACCGCACTAGCCTATCTTGTCTCGAGCTCGGCCTTCCTCACCTTTGCTGGCTCCGCAATCTGGAATCGTGCGTCAGATCTCCCTCTCTTCCTCTGCCCCGCTCTCTCTCTCTCTGCCCCCCTCTCTTCCCCCCTCCCTCTTCCCCCCTCCCTCTCTCTCTGCCTTCAATTTTCCGAAATATAAAACAGTGCTAACCTGACCTCGCAGGAACTCAAGCACTTCCCATCATTCCCCGTCGCAAGGCAATCCTCCTCGCCCATCTTCTGCTCACGGCAGTCGTCTACCATCTTGCCTACCCCTCCAATTGTCTCGATTTACACTATCGCCGTTTCTGCCTTGCGCTCCCTCTCCCGCTCCCAATCCCAATTCCTTACCTGCGGTCCTACCCATCCTACCATAATAGCCCAGTCGCACGAGCCATCCCCGCGCGCGACACTTGGCCTCCCGAAGCGCCTCGCACCTGCAACTACAACCTGCAGCTGTCTTCCGCTCCGATCAACAGCCATCGCGGCCACCTCTGGRTTCATATGCCCTTCGTCCAGGCCCTCGACGTCGAAACGGAGSTTGCCARAGCCGASGAGGAGCTGAGCCGTGCGCAGAAAGTMGARTATTACTTCGACCAGGACAGCCGATTCTGGACSAAAAAGCGAGCCCTAGAACTTCTCATCAGCCGCCTCACATACCTCGGCGAACCCAGCTGGCGGGAGAAGGACTACGCCTTGCGCTTCGACACCATCAACACCAACACTTTCGAATTGGGCCTTCAATCAGGAGAAGGCCTTATCAGCCAGCGCAAGGATCTATTCACACTAGCCCTAGCCTTCAGCAAGCTCAATACCCAGCTGTCGCAGGTCTACTACAACAARCCATCCGCGACTCCCTTGAGCAAGCGGCTTCAAGACTGGAAGTTCCAGCACGCCCTCACCCAACAGCGCCTCATCCTCTACGACAGCACGCTCCACCTCTGGAACACATCCCTCCTCTCCAGCGCCACGCGCGCCGCCTCCCGCGCCGCCCTCTTCGCCGCCGCCACCGCCCACATCGCCTCCACCGAACGCGCCCTCTTCGAGCTCTACGCCTGCGCCGCGCCCCCYTCCGCCGGSGCCCCCTCCWCCCCCTTCCTCTCCGARGGMGAYGAGTGGGTGCCCCACCCCTGGGAGCGCCTCACGAACCGCACCCAAGCCAAGATCAAGGCCTGCCACGCCCTGCTGCGCCTGCGSCGCCCGSCCGCCGACGAACCGCGCCCAGCGAAAAGCAAAAGCAGCGGCCTCATCCGCACCCTGCTCCGCTGGCTCGGGTTCGGCTCCGGCGGGCCCGCAAGCACGCCCCCCGCCGCAGACGAGCCGGCGCCTGGGTCCTGGCAGGCGATGTTCGTGCGGTGGCTGCGGGGTGGGTGGGCACTGGAGCGCGAGGGCGAGCACGAGCACGAGCACGCGGTCTGGAGCAGCCCGACGTATGCGCGCGTGCGGGAGGTGGAGGCCGCGGCGCGGGCGGCGCAGGTGCAGGCGAGGGGGTGGGCGGAGCTGCGGGACGGCGTGGTGGGGCTGTTGGGGGAGGTGAGGGCGCTGGCGGAGAGGGACTGCTATGCGGTTGTTTTTGGGGATGGGGAGGGTGGAAGGGCGAAAGCGGTGGGGGAGCAGGAGGTGAGGGGGGAGGTGGTGGGGATGTGGGGGGCGCTGTGGGTGTTGCTGGGGACGAAGCGGAGGTTGGGGGAGAGTAATCTGGAGGTTTTTGGGGGGGAGTGATGGTTTGGGGGTTGGAGTTTGGTGTGTGGAATATAATGTGACTTCTTTCAATTCATCCCAATCATTTGCAACCCCTCTTACCATACCGACCATTATATCACATCCACTCCACCCAATCATTGCAACTTTTTTACTTTAATTTACTTATAACTCAATCATACTGTCCTGTCCGTATATTATTCCAAAGCCCATTTCCTCTCCTCTCCTCCCCTTTTTCTCCCTTTTTAGAGTCTTCTTTCTTAGCGCTGCAAATCGATTGATTGTTTAATTACTTAATTAATTGATTAATACTAAGTTAGGTTAGGCCACGTACATATCACCCCCACTCTATTCGATCATTGCAACTTTTTTTCATTTACTTATACATTAATTATACTATTCGTATATTATTCCAATTCCATTTCCTCTCTCCTCCTCTCTTCTCTTCCTCTTTTTTCTCTTTTTTTAAAGTCTTTTTAGCGCTGCAAATCGCTTGGTTAATTAATTGATTAATACCAGGTCACGTCAAGCCACGTATATATCACATCTACTCCACCCAATTCGTGCAATTTTTTGAATTTACTTACTTATATATCATATTATACTATCCGTATATTATTTCAATCCCATTTCCTCTCCTCTCTCCTCCTCTCCTCTCCCCTCCTCTCCTCTCCTTTTCCTTTCTCTTTCTTTCTATTTGGAGTTTTTTTTTAGCGCTGTAAATCGAGCACCTTATATCCCCTAGCAAATCTACCTTTCTTTTCGCCTATCCTATTCTATCCTATCCTATCCTATCCTTCCTTTTTTCTTTTGCCGTTTCGGTATTTTCCGCCCACCCGCCGCCAGTAAGTAAATGGGTAGGTGCGTGGTTTTTGCGGCGCGGAGATGGGTATGGGGATGGGGATCGGATCGGATAATAGGGACGATAGGGAGATTTTTACTTTGTGTATGGGAATGTGTATGGATATGTGTATGTAGGCGTTTTGCTTGGGGGTGCGGGGGATATGTATAAAGGGGGGAGTGGGATGGCGTGGTATGTTGTGTTGTGGTTTACGAACGGGCTGGATATCCCGGCCAGCTAGTTAACTGGTGACTGGTGATTTAATCGGTGATGGGAGTTGGAGTAGGAGTGGGGGTGAGAGTAGATGGGGATGCATGCGAGGAAGGGGTGTGGATAGGGTGGTGTGTTGGGTTGAGTTGGTATGTGGGAGCTGGGGGATTGAGGGGGTGGGGGGTGGGGAGTAGGGAATGGGGAAGAAAAGGATGGAAAGCCAAGAAAAGAAAGTAATAGAAGGAGAAAATATAACAATGTCTTTTTGGGTTTGGGGTTGTGTGTTAGTTATTCTTTTCTTTGCGCCGATATAAAGACTAGTTTTAGCTAGCTAGCTATAGTTTACTTAATTTTAACGTTTTCCCAGGCCCCTTTCTAGTTACTAGTAGCTAAAACGCCGGCTTAAGCCGGAAGTATTCTTAAGCAGCAGCATCCATGCGTTGTTTCCTGGCTGCCTATCCCGAAATATATTTCTTATATTTATTAACTTAAATTTAATATTAAGGCCTTTAAGATTTTTATATTATACTTAATTCAAATAAACCTCGGAGCTTATTCCTTGGGCTTGGG
Source organism: Lachnum nothofagi (assembly GCA_003988875.1). NCBI lineage: Eukaryota > Fungi > Ascomycota > Leotiomycetes > Helotiales > Lachnaceae > Lachnum > Lachnum nothofagi. The sequence goes on from QYSG01012558.1 coordinate 12,437, forward strand.
ATGTAATAATATGAAGAAAGATTTGTGTTCGTTAATAATAAAATGTTTTTAGGTTTTTAGGCGGATAATAAGATATTATTAAATTAAATGTTTTTATTTGGCGATAGTTGTTTGTTTGTTTGTGGTAGTAAGGAAATTAGCTGTAGAAAGTTTATTTTGGTTAAGATTATATATATATTTAGTGTTATTTAATGCTAAATTTTATTTTCTAAATTTTAATTTTCTTGTAAATGATTTATATATTTATTTCTTTGCGTTTCCAGTCGAGCTTTATATAAAAATAGCAAGCTTTTTTTTTTTAGATAAATGCTTGGAAATAGAAACCTTTGCAATGTCTTTGATTTCTGGTTAGTGAATATAGTTATTTATTGTTTTGAATACTCCAGCTTATATTAATACCGAGCTATTTTATTATAATTAATTGCGTTAAAAACCTTTGCATTGGTTTATTATGGCCGTATAAAACTGGGGCCCTTATGCTACTTTAGGTGGTAATTCGAGGGTATATAGGTAAAAATAAAGGGCCTTTTTGTGTGTTTTTGCAAAGATTGGAAATGGTAGTGTATTCTGTAATATTTGCATATTTTAATAGATTACTAATAAGCGTAGTACCCGGACAATAAGCGATAACAGAGAGAGGCTTTAGTAAGTTTTGAGTTTGTGTAGGCAAAAACGTCGTTAATAATAGTCTAGGAGTAGTTGGGCACGGCCGCTGGCTACGAGTTTAAGTTTGGTTTTATGGATTGTTTTGCAGGAAATATATATATTATAAAAAGAATAGCTCACTGTTTCAAAGGCTGAAAATATACCCGATCTCGCTTTATTTATTATTATTATTTATGTTTTTAGAGCAAAAAGCCTTATTTTATCCAAATTACTATTTAATAATAAACTTTTTTTAATAATACCGAGGTATATATTTTAAAAGCTTAAATTAGTGGATATAATATTTAATATATTGGAAATTATTTTTATATAGTGTTAGGTATCCTAATACCGTAGCGAGGACCTATGTTAAGAAACCCTCCTCCCCGCAGGAGGAGTCACGTGTACTTAGTCAGCTAAGGCATATATATGCCCATTTAGCTCTTAGTTATAGCTAAATTTATATTTATCTAATTTATTTTTAATAAATAATAATAATTTTTAATTTTTAATTTTTAATTAAAAAATTGGATTTATATATTTCTTTTATTAAAAGAAAAAGTTTTATATATTAGTTTTGGTATTAGTTTTAGTATTAAATTCTTTTTCGCAGCAAATATACTTTATTATATTATTTATTTCTAATAGTATTATTATGTTTTTGGCGGCAATAGTATTATTTTTTTGGTATTAGGATTTTTTAAGGTTTTAATTAGCTATAAATTACTTTGCTATAATAGTTGGTATAATGGAAGTTTAAGGCTTTTGTTTATATTATTTTTTAAATATTACTTTAAAAAATTTTAATATTTATGTTTTTTAGATATTCCAAAATTATATATTAAATGCTTTTATATATATATTTTATTTAAAATAAACTATAATTGGATTTTATATGCCTAAACGGTTTTATTAATACTGCCGAAGGTCTTTGTTTATATTATATTAAGCTAGTATTTTTGGTAATATATTTATAATAAAAACTATTTTAAAAATAATATATAAAAGCCTTAATTTGCAAAGCTTTAATTTGCAAAGCCGCAGTTTATAGCTTAGTATACAAAGCCTTAATCCGCAAAGCTGTAGTCTGCAGCTTAGTATGCAAAACCTTAATCCACAGAGTTTTAGTTTGCATTTTAGTCTGCAGAGCTTTAGTATACAAAGCCTTAATATACAAAGCCTCAAAACAAACTTTTGGACAAATACAAAAAAAGCTACGCCAATGGCTATAAAAGATATTATATAAAAAATAATACAAATAGCTATAAAAAATAATACAAATAGCTATAAAAAATATTATATAAAAAATATTATAAATAACTATAAAAAAAATATTAAAAAAACTATAAAAACAGCAAAGAAAAAAAAAAATTATAATAATAGTAGTTATAATAATTACAAAAACATTAATAGCTATAAAACCAATTACAACAATTATAATAGCTATTAGCCAAATATTATACTTTTTACGATTTATAAATCATAGCCGTATTTTTTTTTCGAAGTCCTTTCTATTTCAAACAAATCTATACATTACAAACGTCCTTTAAATAATATTATAGAATTATATAGAATATTAAACTAGTGCTATATTTTCAGCGAAAATAAACTAGGCATATAATAGATTTTTATTTTTAATAGTTTTTATTACTTAATATTAGACCTAAAAATAGCTTTAATAAAAGCACTAAACGTTATTTTCTAAAAAAATATTATTAAAAAACCTTCTTTTCCATAGAAAAAATTATATATATTTAGTCAACTAGGGCATATATATGCCTATTTGGCTTTTAATTACAGCTAAACTTATATTTACCTAATTTATTCCTAATAACCTAATATTCTATTATTAAGCATATTAGCGTAAATATATTTTTAAAAACTCGGCTTGGGAAATTAATATTTTTTTTAATAGTTTATAATGCTCTTTTGCTATATTATTAAGTTTTCTTAAGTTTTGCTTTTGCATTATAATTTTTATTAGGCCTATCGAGCCTACAAAATAAAAATATATTAATTATATTTATAAAATTTATTATTATTAATAATTAGCAAATATTTTTTATTCTTTTTCTAGTTTATTTATCTAAAATATTTATATTTCTAGACTTTTGCTAGTTATAACTAGGTTTTGCTGTTTTATAGTGTGCGCTATTCCCCAGGCTAAACTACTAGAATTGCTATAAAATATATTTAGAAGTCGGAAATGCCATAAAAAAGAAATAAACGTATGTTTTAATAATAAAAAAAGCAGAGAATTGTATAAAGTAGTCCAAGCAGGTAGTTGCATTGCTGCTGTTATAATACAATAGCAAAACTAACTAACTTTCTTCTTTTTCTTATAAAAACAAAATTCCAAGCTAAGCCTATGCCTTAACTTTATTTATTCGTTATTCATTTTAATATAAAAATATTGCTTTTTAGTAATGTTAATTTAGTGCTTAATATGGTTTTTCGCAAGCCTTTACTAATATAAATTATAGTAATTAATTTATTAGTTAAGAACAAGGATAATAGCGAATTTTATTGGCGTTTTATAGAAATTTAAAATAATAATTCTTTGGCTATTAATTTATTCGATTAATTTGCTTAATTTAGAATTGTTATATTTTAATTGAAACTATATGCAATATAGAACAGGCCTTAAATAGGATTTGGTTGTTGGATCTAGTATATAGGGCCGAAAATTGCATTGGAAATGCATGCCTTTTCTAGTAGTTTGTAAAAATATCTATACTGTTATTTTTGATATTCCGGGTATGTATCCAAAGTCTTTTAATTAAAATCTTATATTTTTGTAACTTAAAAATTTTTAATATTAAAATATATTATTCCTTAAATTCGAATTCTTTTATTGGCGCTATAGCCATTGTAAAGTATATAGTTTATAATAACAAAGAATAATAGCAATGGAATTAGTAATATAGTAATAAACATCTATACGTTTTATTAAATAAATTGGTTATTGCCCAGCGTAGCGGGCATTAGGGAGACTTATCATTAATTGTATTACGTAATCTTATTAGTAATCTAGAAAATCGTCCAAAAATATTCCGCTTTTTTTATTTAATAAACTAGTAATTAATTATATACTATTAAGTAAAAAAGCTTTAAGTAAATTTAAGGCTTTATTATATTATATTTAATTATAATTAATAAACTTTATTAAAAAAAAATTTATAGCGCTAGACTAGCGCATTCGAATACTGTTTTTACTTTTATTATAGTTTTAAAATTGCGTGTAATGCAATTCTTTAAAGTGGTAGGCTAAATTTTAATGGGGTAGCCACGTGCCTGCAGCCTTGTACGCTCTGGCCCGCACGTGCCACTTTAGCCACTTCAGCCACTACAGCCACTACAGCCACTACAGCTATTATAATCCATATAAACTTATAACTTATAATAATAATAATAATAATAATAAAGGGTCCTAAGGGGTTTCTATAAAGTAAATAAAGTAAAAAGGGGGGTTTTAAGGGGTTTTCCTTTAATATTTAATAATAATATTTTTTATAAAATTTAAAGTATTAGTAAAATAAAAAAATAGATTTTATTAAAAAAAATCCATAATTAATAAATTAATAAAAAGGCAATATTAAATTAGTATCTATTTTTATATAAAACCTATTTTTATTAATAAATATAAATAACCCAATATTTTATTAATTTAAATCTATAAAAAAATTCAATTATTAATAAAATTTTGAATTAATTTTATAAATTATATATATATATTCATTTTCAAAATATTAATAATAATTAAAAAATAATCTTAATATTTATTTAAATTAAAGTTTACTTATTTTTATATAAAATATATATATTTAATTTAAAAACTATAATTATTAACTATTAAATAAATAAAGTTTTTATTAAAATTATAATAATAATAAAATAAAATATTTTAATATTTATTTTAATTAAAAACTATAATTAAAATAAATAAATCAGTGAATAAATAATTTATAAAAACCCTTTATAAGCCCTACGCAGTGGCCCCCGGAGGGCCAGCGGAGCATCTTTTATTAATAATAAAAAATAATATTAATTAAAAACTAGAAAATCCCTGTGCTAGGCTTGCCGTTACCCCCGCATAACGGCACATGTTAATATTAAGTATTATTATATAACTCTTATTAAATATTAAAATAATAATTTATATAAATTAAATGGCAAGCAATTAAGTCCTTTAATAAAAGGCATTTTTTCAAAGATTAACTATATTTTGAATAAGTTTGAATAAATGGCATAAATCATTAATTCTTTGATATAAGGAGGTATTAACTATAATCTTTATAAATTAAATTAATTAATAAAATAATACAACACTAAAAATATAGGATCTAGCATTTACTACGCTAATTAAACAAAATCTTTCTATAAAAATCTATGTTTTACAATGAATTATATATTAATACACTTATGTTTATTTGTATATTTAATTCTATATAAATACTATAAATATATGTAATTTTTTATAGAATATTATAAATTTTTATAATATTCTTATATGCTAAACCGACTAACCTTTATTGTTTTTTATATTAATATTAATTTGTATAATTAACAAAATTTTAATTACTTTGGAAAAACCTAATATTAATAATAGTACTAATCCAATAATAGCAAAATATAATAATAAAAATTAATTTTATAAAAAAATATATATATTAAAAGCAATTAATACCAAAATTTAATAATATTCAAATATTATTAGCTATGTTATATTTAATGGCCTATATAAAAACACTTCAATTACACAAATTCAATTTATTAATCAATTTTATAAAAATTTATAAGTTTAAATTTAAACCAATGCTTTTTAATAAGTTTTTGGCTATTTATGTTATATAAAAGTACTATGTTAATAAAAGCTGCCGAATTTGGATACTTATATTTCTTTATTGAGGCTAAATCAATTATTATATAAATAAAAATATTAATATATAAAAATAATAGTTATATAAAAATATTTTATTTCCTAATTTTATTTAAATTAATATTTTATATATTTATATTATATTTATTATATTTTTAGTAGTAATAATTTACATATTATATAAATATTAACTATTATTTAAATTAATCGAATACCATCTTTTACCTAAAAAACCCAAGGCTATATAAATTAATATTATAAATTAATATTCTTTTTTTTAAAATAATGCTTTAGCATTATGAATATTTTTTATTTATATTTAAATAAAAATTAGTAAATTATATTATATTGTATATTGTAAATATATATTGTTATTTAATAATATATTATAATATTAAAAATTTTAAAAAATTTTAATTTTATAATAATAGATTTTGCAATTAACTAAGTTAATAATATTTAATAAAAATATTTCTATATATTAGTATAAGTTTTTAGTTTTTTTAAAAAAAATTTAAATAATAAATTAATATTAAATTATAAAGTAATATAAATAATTAATATAAAAATTAATATAAAAATTAATAAAATATTTTTAAAAAAAGAATTTCGCAAAATAGAAAATAATAAAAATCTGGGATTTTATTAAATTATTGCTTATAATACTTATTTTAATTTTAAATGCTTTAAAATCGTTTTGCCAATATTATTTTTATTATAAATTTTCTTTTTGGTATATAAACAAGCCGTAAAATTGCGAATAGCAATGGGACGCAAAAAATAATAAATATAATATAAAAAGCTCAATAGAAAATTACAAATCAAAGTCCTGAAATAATATTGCATAGCGGCTTGTATTGGTTCCGTTTGCGGAGAAGAGTAATGGAAACGGCAACTTTAGCTTCTATTTTCTCCAATGTAGTATATAGAAGGGTTTACCGGTCAACCGTAATCACCACCTAACCGTTTTTTTATAAAAATCTATTTAATATTAATAATTTTATAATGTATTTATAAAAATATAAATATAAAATATTTTGGATTATTATTAGATTTTAGATTATTAATATTTTAGTTGTTTTAATTATGTTAAGAAACCCTCCTCCCCGCAGGAGGAGTCACGTGTATTTAGTCAGCCAGGGCTATATATGCCCGTTTCGACTTTTAGTTACAGATCAACTTACATTTACTCAATCATTCCTAACAAATTAATTGTTTTATAAATTAAAATTCTAAAAAAATTATTAAAATTCAAATAATAAGATTTTTTATAGATTTTTTTATTTTAAATATATTTTAAATAATAAAAATTTTCATTTTTTTTTTAAAAAAGTTTTAATATATATAAATTCTTTAAAAACATATATAAATTTTAAAAGTTTTTGATTTAATTAGTTTTATATATTAATAAAATATAATTAACTAAAAATTTTCTTAAAATATATAATAATAATTATTTTATTATTTAGTAAATACAAATTTTTTATTTTTTATTTTTTATTTTTTATTTTATTTAAAATAAAAAATATATAATTTATATATTAATTTTTTAATTTATTATTTATATATGATTTTATTTTTATAACAAATATTAGAATTAAAATAATAAATTATTATTTTAATATAATTTTTTAAAATAACTTTTTTAAAAAACGGTTAGGTAGTAATTACGGTTCGCCGGTGAACCCTTCTAAGTCATCTTCATTCGGTAGTGAAGCGAGGAGCTTAATATTGGGCATATATGCTGTGAACGGAGGAACGAAGGTGGGTTAGTGACAGTATTAAGACGCAGGAAAGTCACCAGCGAACAAGCCAAGACCCCTCCACTTATAACTTAGAATTAATAAAAGAAATTACTTTGTAAAGGTGCTAATATTCAATTATATTAGCTAAAGCATTCCCTTAATTAATTATTTATAGTTATTCCGCTTTTTTTGTATATTATTTTTATTTTAACTAATAATAATATAATTATTATATAAATTATAGTAACAAGCCATTTATTAAAGATTTGTAGAAACTATAATAAATAACTTGTAGAATATATTGGCGAGCCTTTGCACAAATTATAACTGGAACACTGTCCACGCCACACATTCGTTGCTTGCAGCAACAAGGCCCAAGTTAGAGTCCTATAAAGTAGTTCACACTAGATCCAACTGGTAAGGCGCAAGGCTCTACTCGATGTATCAATTATGCCTTCTGAACGTCTTATAGCACCACACAATACCTATGATCTGTCAAGCTGTCCTAGTTATATACAAATGATATGGCACTTTCCGGCAGTCGACACTTAATCATTGCCCTCTATACTATCCCGCAGTTTTGAATGCTAAATTAAAGTGGAGTCGCAAATGCATCTCTTAAATAGTGAACTCAAGTGGGGCCATTAATTGGGTCGTAGAATACTATCCCCGCCCCTAAATAAATGTTAGATAACTCACCCAATTACCTCAAATAAAGAACTTTCTGCATATTCTTTCCTTATTAAATTAAATATTAACTTTTAAATCGCTGGGGTCACAGTTACTTTATGATCTTAGGGCAGCTCCTTTCCAAAAACTCAAGATCTTTTAAGATACTTATATGCAGAATAGCAGCGTGGGTTACAGACAAGCTCCGGTCAGTGGGACTATTTTGATTTCTTATATTGTTGCTACTATGGATAGGCACCCAAATTTCTAACCAAGTTAATATAAGAAAAACTTGATTGTATACCTACTTTAGACGAGCCGTGGATATTTTGCTTTGTGTCCCTCGACACTGTTCTCATATTTAGAACAAAAGCAAATGAGGAAACCTTAATACGATTTAGGCAAACGTTTGGTCAATTATACAGATTCGTATCGATAAGCCTACCCTATATAATAAAGCCATTTAATTTCCCGGGGCTATCTACTATTCTTCTCTACTGTTTCGAATCAACCAAAATTGTTAATATAGCAAATGTAGAGGAAGGTTTACGGGAGTTATTTGTACTTTAGTCAGTAATTCTACGACTGACTTTGTGGCTTTGTTAGTACTTACCTATAGCTGTCCTAAATCAGTCTTACGATCCGTACGAGTCTTGCCACCGAGAGAAGTCGCGGAACGGCAAAGAAGATAGGAGTTTAAAGCGCGGGTTAACACTATTTTTTGTAATGCTCCCTGGCCTGCAGGGATTTTTTGCAAGTGGTATCTGAAAGGAAAGGCGGCTCCCTCCCAAGCAAAGGGCAGCCCTAAGCCATCCTGCTCCTCTCCAGCAGATCCTGATCATCGATTTACCAACATATCCCCCGGCTCGCTTCGCCCATCTGCAGAGAGCTTTGATTCCTCTGAACAAGTCCAGCGTAAGAAGGTAGAGCATTCTCTCAAAATGCGATTAGCGAACAACGAATACGATTTACATTTGCTTGACTCTATAAGGAATTCCGAAAAGGTCCACCTAGATCTCTACCACGATTTGTTACAGGAGAATAAAAGGATCAAGCTTGAACTAGGCAGAGGCTCAGGATTTCAAATAAAAGGTTGACATGCAGCTTTCGAGGGTGAAGAATGTAACTGAGGGGAGAAAATGTTCTGGCCTTGAATGCTTTCATCACGAAATAGCATGTAAAACTCGGTCAATCAAACCTAGGTCTCTCTCTTTCTTCTCAATGGTTTATGAACCTTCTTGAATGCGTATGTCTTCCCGCTGGCCCTCGTACCTGGCGGGGAAGTCTTCCGCTGCATAATTATGCTTAGGCGTGGCAGAAGGACAGTGTAGAGAAAAGTCCCCGATCGACTACACCATAGGGCAAGGAAATTCGCCACACGGAAGCATTCCAAGAATAGAATAATAGAATCGCGTCGAAGGCGGAGATTATAGCTCTGGGAAGTGCTTCTAGTGAGCACGGTGCACTAGCGAAGCAAATTGGGACATTGATTCCTTTGCTGTTGGTGCATCTGCATGCAAGGCGGACACACTGGGCAACGACATGCACGGGAATGCTACTTAAGTGCGTCAAGTTCTGTAAATTTTATGGACAATCATACGAGAAGTAGGAGACATATAAACGCGCAGATTTCTTTAAAGACTTAACTAGCCTTTTTTGCGTTCTCATATCTAGCTGTCTAAGCATCTTTGCCTAGTCCGTACATAAATCACCATCTGCACATTGACCATGGTGGAGAAGACCAAGTCCGAAGCGGATCAGTCATCATCTGAGGCAAAGCCGTCCGGAGGTGATGTCGATCCTGGGGGGCCTCAGTCTGGGACTATCCGGGACCAGCTCTCAGACCCATCGACTACCAACCTTCTTCAGAGCACCGTCAGTGAATCGGAACAGCTCACAGACCCAGCTACAGAAGATAATCTTAAGAAGACAACCTAGGTAAGCACCATCTACGCCACATCCGTATCCTTAGTTAACAGTCGACTTTGGATTAAGACATTCATGGATGCAGAGCATACTTTGGCCTTAAGAAGAAGCCTCATCGCAGGAGAGCGGGAGCAACTCTTAAGCGAGATTGACACCTGTGGAAGGCCGGATTATGGATATGGAAAATCGCTTTTAACGTATGCAAAAACTACAAATCGCTTATAATGCTAAAAATATTTCTAAAATATATATAATTTTAATTTCTAATGTTTTATCTTTATAAAGAACCCATAAAGCCCTTTAATGAAAAAAAATTTTCTAAATGGTACAAATATTTTATTTTCTATAAATCTAATTCAAAAAAATAGAATAAAATGATATAAACTACGACATATATTATCTGTTTTTAAAGAACGAATATAGAATATAGAATATGAGTAATAATGATATATGCTAGTTTGAAATTGCAAAATAAGAAAATGGTAAGCAAAATGAAAAAAGTAAACGCCTTAGACCTAGGTAAGCCAGCCATCATGTCGTTATAAATCCTCCTTCTATACCTCGTCGGGTAATTCTTCAAATATCCTTTCTCCAAACGCCAAAGGCGCATCTTTATCCCAAGTTCCCACAGAGCTCGCACCACCACTGCCGCTATGGCTAGACTGGCTCTCTGCACCCATATTATACGGGCTGCTTTCTTTACTTCTATAACCATAAAAACCCACATATCCCGTACTCATACTAATGATATATCCCGCCGACCAGTGCCAAATATTCTCTATTTTTCTTCCCGTTTTACCTACATTAAGGTTCTTTATGCGAAAGTTCAAAATAAATAAATAAATAAAGCCGACTTTGCGGCCCTTGCCGCGACCCTTGATATCCTTATTGCTATCCTTATATATACTGGCCAAATAATCCGACAATTCCTTATCAAAGGTATTAACAAATTACATTAATTTAATCATTTGAATTTATTCGATTTTATTCGAATAAAATCGATTCAATAAATATTTTTTTGATATACTGATTTTTTATAGTAATTCGAATTTGGAAATTTTAACATTTATATTTAATAAAAATAAAATAAAAATCTTATATAACTAATATTATATTGAAAATTCCTATAAGAAACAAAACAAATTTATAAATATTCTAACGGCGGTTGTTTTAATATATTATTAGGCAAAAGTAAACTATATTTAAAAATAAAGTAAATATAAAAAGAATAGAATAGGCTTTGTATAATTTAAGCTTATTTTTTATAAAAATTAAAATTAACTAATAAAAACAAAAATAATATATTTTTAGGTACTATAAAATAAAATAAAGGGTTTTAAACTAGATTATATATTAAATATAATCAGTAATTTAAATAATTTTTATTATAATTCAAATAAATTAATAAAAACTAGAATAATATATATTTAAATATTGCAAAATTATAAAAAGGGTTTTAAATTAAATTATATATTAATATTTGATATAATTAATAAAATTAAATTAACAAAAATGAAAATAATATATATTCAAATATTATAAAGCAAAAAAAACACTTTTTAATTAGATTATATATTAATATTAAATAATTTTTATTGTAATTAAAATAAACTAATAAAAGCAAAAACAATATATATTCAGGCGCTGCAAGGCTACAAAAATGCTTTTGGCCCTTGGTCTACGTTATTATATACTAGTATTACATATTATATGGAAATTTAATAATTTTTTTATAGATAAATCAAAAAATTAAAATTAAAAAAAATTAAAAAATTGACTTTTAATATTAGAAATTAAAGTACTAAAATTAAGATTTTTTAAGTAAAAACTTTATAAATTATAAAAAAAACAGAATTTTAGATATTTAATTGCATTGTAATTACAAAGATCTTTTTAATAATTTTGTTATTATATTTATTTATTTAATTTAAAATTTAAAATTAATTAATAATATAAATAATATAATATAATATTAAACTTTGTAATAATAATAGTAATTAAAACTTTTTAGTTTTTTTTATTATATATGTAATTTTACATTACAAACTAAAAACTATATAAAAATAACAAATTTATAAAATAATATTTGAAATATATTTGCGTAAAATTCATTTTGCGACACTATTAGGAATAACTTAAGTAAATATAGAAGGGTTCACCGGTCAACCGTAATCACCACCAGTGCCACAATGGATTAATAAAATTTCTAAAAATTAATATATAAGTTATTTTAAGTTATTATTAAATATTAATAAATTATAAATTATAAATTTTTATAAAAACTTAAAAACTTAAATAAAAATTAAATATTATAAAATTATAAATAAATTTTTATATATAAATAAATTTTTAATATTAAAGATTTTATTAAAAAAAAAAAATTATTTTTATTTTATAAAATTTAAATAAAATCCTTAATTTATTATATTAAACTTTTTAATTTAAAATGCTTTGTATAATTATTAAATATATTCCTAATTAAATTTATTAAAAAGAATTTAGTAAATATTAATTCATTATTTGGTTAATATTTAATTATTTTTTTTAAACTTAATTTATATAATTATATAAGATATAAGATTAGTTTATTAAATTCTAATATTATATATAAAATATACTTTTATTCTAACAAGAAGACTTGGCATTAAAATAATAAGTGGTTGTTTTTATATTATTTTTTTATATTTTTTTCTAAAATTCCGGTTGGGTGGTGATTACGGTTGGCCGGTAAACCCTTCTAAATTAACCTATAACTAAAAGCCAAAACAAATGTATATAACCTTAATTAATTAAATACATATAATTTCTTCTACCGAAATTTTTTTTTTTAATAATATTCTTTTATAAAATAAAATTTAATGCCTTTATTAAAACTATTTCTAATATCTAATATTAAATAATAAATATTATTAAAAAATAAAAAAATTCATTATATACTTAACGTTTAACCGAAAGTATAACACTAGCTTATTATTTTATATGATTCTAATATTGTTTAAAAAAGGTTTGCAATGCATATATTCGTTTAAAAAAATTAAAAAAACTAATAATTTTTATAATTTTTATAATTTTTTTATAGTTATTGGTATAGTTTTTTTTATTTGTCCAAAGGTTTATTTTCTTTAAATTAAGGCTTTGCGTACTAAGGCTTTGCATATTAAGGCTTTATACACTAAAACTCTACGAATTAAAACTTTGTAAATTAAAGTTTTAATATATTTATTTCTAAAGTAATTTTTACTATAGGTATATTACTATAAATATTGGTTTAATATAATGCAAATAAAGGCCTTCGGTATTATTAATAGGGCCGTTTAGGTATACAAAATATATATATAAAAACATTTAATATCCAATTTTGAAATATCCAAAAAAATATAAATATTAAATTTTTTTAAAATAATATTTAAAAAACAATATAAATAAAAAATTTAAAACTTTTATTATATTAATTATTATTGCAAAATAATTTATAAATAACTAAAATCTTACAAAAAATTCCAATACCAAAAAAAATTATTGCCTATTAATTAAATATATATTACTAAAAAAGCAAATAACGCAATGAAGTATATTTGCTGCAAAGAAAATAAATTCAAATTCAAATTACAATTAATATATAAAATTATTTTTTTAATAAAAAATATATATAAATTTAATTCCTAAATTAAAAATTAAAAATTATTCTTATTTATTAGAAATAAATAAATTTAATATAAATTATTTTATAATTAAAAGCCAAAATAAATATATATAGCCTTAGCTAACTAAATATACATAACTGCTTCTGCGGGGAAAAGGGTTTCTTAATAAATACTATATATTTCTTTTCCTAAAAACAGACATTAAAATAAATTTATAAAATAACTAAAAACAAAAGCAGAAGGCAAGCAGGATTAATAAAAGGATTTTAAGGAATCCCGAAGAAGAAATAAAAGTAAAATAAGTCTTTTAGGAGTAAATATTATTTTTAAGGATAAAAGGCGAAAAACTTAATTATTATAATCGATATGCTTTTAAAACAAAAATTCTATAATATAATTAAATATTTATAAAATTTTAATTTTATAATTAATTTTTTATAAATATAATTTATAATTTATAATTTATAATTTTTTTATATATTTTTTTAATATTATATTTTATTTATATTCTATTTATATTCCAATTATTTTTTTAAAATTCAAAATTCTAATAATATTAAAATATTTTATTTATATTATTATTTTATTTTATTTAAAAAAAAAAGTTTTATATATAAAAATAAAAAGCTTCGTTTAATGGTCTAATTAAACTAACTTAACTATTAGTTATTGGTATAGTAGAGTCTCGATATTTAATAAAAAGAATCCTTCGTTTAATTAATATTACCAAATATAGTATTAAAATACTTAATTTAAATTAAGCACAAAGCTCCTATCTACTAAGAAAATCCATTACTTATATAAAAGCTTCGTGCTGATCAATAGACCAATAGCCAATCCTACTCGTAGGCTCGCTACCCTGTCTATCTGTCACGTGACCATCAAGTCCCATGCTTCCCATGATCCTAGGGTCTCCTACCAACCGAGCTTACTCGCTTACTGAGCCTATGACCTACTAGATCATGTGGGTTATACTCTCCCCCTATATGAATAAAACAGGGATGCTGTGCATAGATATTTGCGTTATGCTTTTGACCGTGCTAGCCTTGCCGCGCTAACATTCATACCAGAAGAGGGGAGAGTAATGTAGCCTAAGGCTTTCGGCGACTTCTTCAGTTACCATTAAATCTTAACGTTAAGCAGTAAGCAGTATTATAACAACCTTATCTTTTATGGCAGGTGACAGGGCGGTAAAGGGCCAACTTTAAACTATGCATTATAAACTACAATTAGCAATTAGTAATTAGGAACTTTAATTTGTATAAATATTTATTTTTTGTTTTATTATTAATATAATTTTAAATATTTATATAAACTAAAATTTTTTTATTATAATTCTATATTAATATTTAAAATTATACTAGTAATAAGATAGAAAATAAATATCTATGTATATAGACGCTAACTTTAAACTTTGAACTATATACTTTAAATTATAAATTATATACTTTAAACTATAAACTACACAAAGCAAAAAACAAACTTTAATTTGTATAAATACTTATTTTTTGCCTTGCAACTAATATAATTTTAAGTATTTATACAGATTAGAATTCTTTTTAGAATTTTGTATAAATACTTAAAATTATATTAATAGTAAAGCAAAAAATAAATACTTATATAGATTAAAATTCGCATAGTTCGTAGTTTAAAGCGCATAGTTTAAAGTTGGCCCTTCACCGCCCTGTCACCTGCCATAATCTTTAACTACGGTCGTTCTAATCTGTCTGACCACCCATGCTATTGTTATTGTTTCCCGGGACGTTGGCGGCTAAGGCATCAAATCTCTAATTTCTCAGCCTGCCACTCGATCAACGCTGCAGAAGACGACAGGGGACAGAGGGTTGTTCAGCCGCACGATTGCCGCCGCAAAAGTCGTGGATCGTTGACCTCGTCTAACAACGATTCTGCAGCCATCGATATCCATCACATACCAGCTTTCCGATCAATATGGAACTATATGCGAAGATCAAGGGGAAGTTACAGGAAAAGTCTAGGAAAAATCCCGGCGGCGGATCCAAAGGTGAGGACAGAGCCTCCTCTCCGTCTGCGACTGCGGCAATGGACCTGATCTCTCCCCCCACAACGACGGCGCCGACTCCTGAGCCGCCCGCTAAGGCCTCGTCCATCACGACAATCATCGCACAGTCGCCCCCTGAGCAGGTCGTGCCCTCTATTGCACAGCTTGCGAACACTGTTCCTGCTCAGCCAACCGCTTCCGACCCCGCTGTTGCTCCTTCGAGCTACAACATCGATCCATGGGCTCTAGCTTATGAAATATTTCAGAACCGGCAACCTAAATTGATGGCAGACTATAAGAAGCACCTGTCTTCTCTGCTCGACGACGCTGCAGCCGGTGCAGATTTCTCAACCCCGCGGTCCGTCGAATCCATCGTGAACCAGCTATTGGAAGATCGGGAGAAGAAGCAGTGGCGAGTATCGCTTCTGGGGAAGGATGTAAAGATTCGGGAACAAGCCGAGAGGTTAACAAAGTTTCTCCTCTGGTCCGACCCGATAGTCAAGGACGCTGTCAGCGCTCAGCCATACGCAGCGCTTGCATGGTCCGGTGTTTCATTACTTCTTCCAGTAAGTATATGACCCTCCCAGCTCCTTTACGGATGCTTACCCAAGCAGCTTCTTACGAGCGGCACCGCACATAATGAGGCCATGCTGAAAGGCTTTAATTCGATCGGCGATGTTCAAGTCTATTGGAAAATCAGCGAGAAGACTTATCTCCAATCCTCACATCAACAAAATTACCGAGACCTCGTCGAAGCTTTAGCCAAGCTTTATTCCCACGTTATCGAATATCAGGCCAGGGCCATATGCCATCTATCCAGCGCCCAACTCTCCCGCGCATGGCAAAACGTGACTGGTTGGAATAACTGGGTTGACTTAGCGGGCAAGGTTAGTGACTTGAGCAAGGGGTGCAGCGACTGCATCCCTCCTCTCCGAGAGGAAGAGCTGCGGGAAAATAGGGATAGTCAACTGCAAGAGATGCAGGAGTCGCGGACTATCCTCGATAAAATTCGGCGCACCCTCGAAGAAGGCGGAAAGCAGACCCAGAGCAACTATGAGGACCAGAAGGAAAGAGACCTCCTTCGAGATCTCGCGTCTGACTATGAAGGCTACAAAAACTTCAATCCACAAAGAGTGACAGGCACATGCGAGTGGTTCTTCAACGACAACAGATTCCGCAGATGGCGAGACAGCGGCATTCCAAGTCTTCTCTGGGTTTCCGCGGGCCCTGGTTGTGGAAAGTCGGTCTTATCGCGGGCTCTGATAGATGAGGGACGGCTGTCCACAAACGTTACAACCTCGACCGTCTGTCACTTCTTTTTCAAAGACGGAGAAAAAGGCCGTATGGACAGCACCAATGCCTTGTGCGCAATATTTCACCAACTTTTCACTCAAGACTCTACCAGCAGCCTAATCGGACATGCACTGCCCAGCCATAAGAATCTTGGCGAAAAGCTTACACAGAACTTCTCCGAGCTGTGGCGGGTCCTTGTAGACTGCGCCAGATCCTCAGATACTGGAGAAGTTGTTTGCATACTCGACGCTTTAGACGAATGCAATGGGGCCAGCAGGCGGCAACTGATTCATCGGCTTGAAGAGTTTTATTTCAAGCAGGATCAGCTGCCAAGCCGTCCCTCCAAGCTCAAGTTCCTCATCACCAGTCGCCCGTACGACGACATAGAGGCATCCTTTGGAAATTTCCCTAAAACAGCTGCGTACCTGCGTTTTGACGGTGACGACAAGTCTGACGAAATTAGCTGCGAGATCAGTCTCGTCATCGACGCCAGGCTTGGTAAGCTTGCCGGCACCTTGGAACCGGAGGATCGCCGCAAGATTTCCGAACGCTTGAAGAACATGAAGAACCGCACATACCTCTGGCTCCATCTAACCTTCGGCATCATTGAGCAAAAGCGGAGCGTATACAGCAAACGGTCAAGCATCGAAAAATTGCTGTCTGATCTACCGTCGGAAGTTTCTGAGGCGTACGAAAACATCATAAGTCGAAGCCAGGACGAGACGCTGATGAAGATTCTTCTTCAAATCGTCCTTGCTGCGGCACAACCACTAACCGTCGACGAGGCTAACATTGCCTTGACATTGGCTTCGCAGAAGGAGCAAATCGCCTCGCACGCCGTACTGGAGTCAGAGCTATGGCCAAGAGACAACTTCCGTAGCACAGTCAAAAACCTTTGTGGCCTCTTCATCAGTGTCTACCACTCAAGGCTATATTTCATCCATCAAACAGCGAGGGAGTTCCTCGTCCATCCTGAACGACAAGGGACCTGGCAAGGGCGTTTCAACATGCCACAGTCGCACTGTACGATATCACAATCATGTCTCTATTATTTGCAGCTGCCGGATATCGTAACACCAGTTCAGGATGACCCTACCATTGACCAACGATATCCCTTTCTCCACTACGCCGCTGTACACTGGCCTTTGCACTATATCTCGCACTTTCGCGATCCTGGTATAGAGAGCGAGAAGGAAATATCAGCATTAGCGCTAAGTCTCTGTGACACGGGATCAGAACGTTACAGGGCCTGGTCCTCCATATATAAATCCGAGGCGTATATATTTCCTAACTGTACTAGCTCCCTAATCATAGCGTCGTATTTCGGGTTTGAGGTGGTGGTGAAGCAGCTGCTCGAGAAGGGCGCTGAACTAGAGTCCAAAGATCATTTTGGCGGAACGCCGCTATTATGGGCTGCAGCGAATGGGCATAAAGCAGTAGTAAAGCAATTACTTGAGAAGGGCGCTAAGCTGGAACCCAAAGAAAATCATTCTAGCCTGATGCCGCTATTTTGGGCTGCACAGGAGGGGCTCAAAGCGGTAGTAAAGCAGCTGCTTAAGAGGGTCGCTGAGCTGGAGTCCAAAGATGATTTTGGCCAGACGCCGCTGTCGTGGGCTACACGGAATAGGCACGAAGCAGTGGTAAAGCAACTACTCGAGAAGGGCGCTGGGTTGAAGTCTAAAGATCATTTTGGCCAAATGTCGCTGTCGTGGACTGCAGAAAATGGACATAAAGCAATAATAAAACTGCTGCTTGAGAAGGCCGCTAAGGAATTCCAATAATTTAACCTAGCCAAAATGCTTTGGTGTAACCGCAATATAAATCTTTATATTTCTGTATTATTATATCATATATATAATATAATAACTTTGATAAAAAAAAGGCCTGGGGAAACTGATGTCTATATACTATGCTTTCAAATATCGCTACTGGGTGGCTCTAGTGTATTCTAATATATTCTAGATACAGAACTACTACTGTTCGCTTTACGTGATGTTGATTTTCATATAAACGTTTTATTTAAGGTTAGCTATTATTATTATTTTATACCGTTTAATAAGCTGGTATACTCAAAAGCAGTATAACGCTTTAAAAATACCTTCCAAATGTTGAAATATTAAAATTAAAAACTAATTTATTTTAAAATACCATAAACAAAAAAGTTCTATAATCAAACGATGATTTATTTAATATTTGTTTTTAAATTATTTCTTATTATCTTATATATTTTATAATATAATAAGTAAATGAATTAAAATAAAATTTATAGGATTTGAGAATATAAAATTCGGTTATAAGTTTTAAATATTCTCTAAAATACTATTACTATTAATATTTATAAACTTAAAAAATTTTTTATATTAATAATTTATAAGTTTAACAACAAAATAAATTTTTATATTTGGACTTATTTTTTATATAAGATTTTAAAATATTGTTAGTAATATTTTTTGCTACTAATTTAATTATTATAGTTATAGCTATAATAAAACCGTATAAGATTAATTTAAATATTTAATAAACGTATTTATTTTTTATTAAATAAATTAAATATTATATAATTTTATTAGGAATTTATTATTTTTTATATTATTAAAACTTTAATTTAAGGAATATCTACTTTGTTTTAAGGTTTTGGATTGTTTTTTCTGAGTTTTATTTCTCCTACTTCTATGTTTGCTATCCTAATGCATATATAAGCCCAAATTAACTATTTACCCCTTGTAAAAAGCTAATTAATACATTATTTTTATTTTTATTTCTATTTTTAATATTAATTAAATTTAAATTTATAAAACTTAAGATTAATATAATACTCTTCAAGCCTAAAAAATACTAAATGTTTTTCTATGGCCACTTGTTTTGTAATTACGGAATTAATAAATAATAATAAAACGATACTATTTTATTTATTTTCTTAATTTTATTTTATTACTTTAAAGCTCCCGTAATGCAAAAAATAATCTAGGCGTTTTTTTGTATTTAGTATTTTAGTAAAAAAGGTTTAATTTAAATTATTAGCTAAAATCCTTAGTTTATATTATTTATGATTTATGATTTTTTTTTGCATATTATTAATAATTTTTTTATATTAAATAATAATATTAATACTATAACTATTTTAAGACAAATTTATATATATAAAATCTTAATAAAAATATTGAAGTTATAAACTAAAAATTCTTATTTAATTAATATATATTTATTATTAATTAAAAATAATATAAAAGGGTGAAGATGCCCTTGGAGTCACCGTATTAAAAATATATTCTCTAAATCGATTTTATTCAAATAAAATCGAATAAAATCAACTAATTAAATTAATGTAATTTTAGCCAAAATTATAATAATAGATTTTAAATTAATATATATATATATATAACAAAGAATGTTTTATTACAATAAGCCTAATTGGGCTTAGTATATCGGCGTATACATTCACCGATAAATTTTCTGACTAATTAATACATTTTATCGGCTTATACTTGTACCGAGCTTTAGTACTATTATAAGTTATAATAAGTACTTTTTATCTAATAAATTAATGTTTTATATTAAAACGCATTTAATTGGTTTTTAGTTATAATTTTTCCTTTTCGGAACTCCATTTTCTTTTTAGGTAATTATTTGATTTTATTCGGAATAAATTCAAATATATTTAATTAATTAAATTAATTAATTATTTTTTTAAATTAAACTAGAATAATGGCCTATTAATCTAATTTATTTTATTCTTTAACACGCTGCTTAGAGTGAATGCAGGAACAAAACACTAAAGTTATAATATTTTAAAACTATAGTAGGATTATATATATACATAGGCATTGTATTTAGAAACCATGTAATTGCCCTATTATATTCCTTTTTTTTTTCAGAAAATAAAATACTTGTTCTCAAGTGTAGTTTAGACAGAAGTAAATAAATAAAATCTTTTTATATAAATTCAATTATATAATAGCTTAAACTTAATAAAAAGCTAATATACAAAGTTTTATCTACTAAACCCGCAAAGCTTCTAATTACCCGAAGATCCAGCCAATTAGCTTCAATAAAACTACAATATTAATATCAATATTATTATATTTACTGCATTTATTTATTAATTGAATAAATACCTTGACTTATATCTAAATAGAATATAATAGAATAATATATATGTTTACTAGCCTATATTAATAACTATAATATTTGGGCTTAACAGAAATCTTAAGCCGAAAACTTAAGCTTTTTTTTAATAAATAAATAAAATGTATATATATATTCATTTTTAATAATGTCTCAAAAGGACTAATAAAAACTTTAATAAAAATAAAGCTTTTCGTAATATGATTTGCATTATATATTAAAATATTAATAATATTATTTAAAAGGTTTTATTTAATAGGAATAAAATTTCGGCTTTAGTTTTAATATCTTTATTTAATAAAAATAATTTTAATAAAACTACATTTTTTCTAATATATTTATATATTCTAAGGTTTTCTTTTTTTTTAATGTATATGGCCTACTATACTTTATAAGGCTTTTATTTTAAATAAATTATATATAAGATTTTGATTTATTTAATATTTTAAAATAAAAACTTTGTTTAATGCTTTAAAATAAAGGCTTTTATAGCCTATTTTATTTTTTGCGGGGCTTTCGTTTAATATTTCTATAAAATACAAAGGGCTTGTGTTAGGAATGAAGGGGTAAATGTAAGTTGAAGTGTAACTAAGGGCCTAAACGGGCACATATATGCCCTAGCTGACTAAGTACACGTGACCCCTCCTGCGGGGAGGAGGGTTTCTTAACAGCTTGGTTTAGTACTTTTTAAAAAGGCTTTATATAAGGATTTGTATTGTTTTATTTGAAAAAAATGCCACTACAAATATAAAAACTTAATAGTAATTCACTTCCCGGCATTGGTTATTAATTTAAAAAATGAAAATGCCTTTGAAATAAATGTAGAAATAAAGCATTGAAATTATAATACTATAACGCTAGTACTGTATATATATACATAGGCATTACGTATAGGGACCACGCGATTGCCTCGTTACAATATAATTAATAATAAAAGTAAATAAAAGTAAATAAAAATATTAAAACTCTTAATAAGTGGCTGGTACCTTATTCCCTAATGCCATTTTAAAAAGCAATGAAAACACTGGAAAAAAGTAAATTAACTTAGTTAATTATATATAATGCTTGCGTAATAGCGTAGACCTATAGCAGGCAATTGCAGCAGTTAAGAGAAGGTTAGTTAAGTTAATATTTTAAAAACAAATTAATATAATATAATAAGCAAATTAAATAATTACGCGATATTGGACAAAAAGGCTACAGTATTTTAATATTATAGTCTTCCAACTCCGAAATTTTATTATATAATAATAATATAAACCCAATTGCTATTATTTTGATTTTCATGAGGATTTTTTTTGGATCAAGGCGAACTATAGTGCTATGCTATAGAGAGTTTAATAAATATAAGAACCAGGCCAGCAACATATATTATTATTTATAGAAGTTTTTAGCTAGTAAAATATAAATCAAAATTTTAATATTTAATTTAAATCTTTTTAAATCTTTTACTACTAATTGTTATATTCATATATAATTTTTTAAATAATATAATAAAATAAAAGGCAGTTGAATTAAAGTAAAATAAAATAGTTTTATTAATGCTTATAATCCAATAGTTGGTTATAAACAAATTACAGGGATCTTTTAAGCATAATTAAAACTTCTAAGGCTTTTCTTAAATTAAATTTTCTTAAAAAAAAATAACTTAATAAAGAATTACAAATAATTTAATTTAAAAAATACTAAATCCTCTAGTATAAATATCAATTTAAAATGCCTTTAAATATTTCTAAAATATAATTTTATAAAATTTTTCAAAAAAATGAATTTTTATTAAATTAAATTAAAGAAAAACTAGAGATTACTTCATATAAGCTATTAATAAAAATCCTATATATAACTATACTTAAATTTTTAGAATTTTTAGAATTTTTATATTTTTATATTTTAATTTTAGTGCTTTAGTTTTTTTATAAAAAAAAGCCTTTAATATCTAAAAACTAATTAAATTTATTGTTTATAATTGTATTTTTAGTATACAAATCTAAAACTTTAACAAATATTAATATATTTACTTAGGAATATAAAAACTTAAATAGTTTTATATAACAAAAAAAACCTAAGAATTTTAATATATAAGATTCTAAGCGTTTTAATAGTTTTGGATTTAAATTAACTAATATATTAACTATTAACTTTAATACCTCCAGGCAAAGATATTTTATTAATTCAAATTAACTATTTAATATATAATTTTTAATTTTCTAAATAAATATTAAATAATATTAGATAATAAAATTATTATTTATTATAATAATAAAACATATAAAAGTCAAAAGTCAAAAATTACAATTAAAACAAGCCGCCATACAATACACCATATAAGTCCTCTCTATAATAGGAATTAAATCTCGCTATATCTCAAAAGCAATATAATAATTAATTAATTAATTAAATTTTTTTAGGTTTAATTTATAATTAATTTATAATTAATTTAATTTAATTTTTTTAATTATATAACTATAATTTTTAATAATTTAGTATAGTTATATTAAAAATAATAATAATATTAAATTAAAATTATAAAGGTATGGGGATTAAATTTGGCTATTTTGAAATTTAGCTAAACTAAGCTAATTTCTATTTTTATTACTATATTAATAAGTTATTTTGATTTTTAAATATTTTTATTAGCAAATAATTAAAAATCTAATTTAATTTAAATTTAAAATTTTTATATTTAAAATTAATTTTTAATATTTTAAAATATATTAAATTTTTTTAATTTTAGATTTTTAATTTAATATAAATTTATTTTATTTTTATTAAAAAAATTTATATAATAAAATATTTAAAAATACTTTGATTTTTTTGTTAATAATTTAATATATTAATAAATTATTTAAATTATTAATTAAAATTTAAAAAACACTTTTAATAATTTTAATTTAAATAAAAAAAAGTTATATAATAATTATAAATTTTTTTTTTATTTTTTTTAAATAATTGTATATATAATAAAATATATTAATTTATGTATAAAAAATGTAATATAATAAAAAAATTTATATCACTATTAATAATTATTATATGTATTATTAATAAGTTTATAAATCATTTTTTTAATAGAATTATATATAAAATAAATAATTTTTATAATATATTTATATATTAATTTAATTTTTTATATATATTAAAATTAATTTTTGTTAATTTATTATTATATAATTTTTGTTAAAAAAAACGCTAATATATTTTTATTATATTTCATAATACATTGTTTTAGGCTATTTTTTTAGGATTTTTCAAAGTTTTTTTTTTATTTTAAAAAATAAATTATATTATATTAAATTTTTATAGAAAATAAACTAATATTTTATATATATAAATATAATAATAATTTATCTAAAATTACTTACTAATAATATAAATTTTTTTTAATAATAATAAAAAATAATTAAACAAAAACTAAAAAAAAATATATACTTTTTAATAATACTTTTTAATTTATTTTAAATGCCTAAACGGCTATAAATCAATAAGTCTATTTAAAAATTATTATATAAATAAATTATATTTTCATATAGCCTATTATTTATTAATTTATTATAGGTATTTTATCAATAAAAAATTTAAACTCAAAATCTATTTATTAGGTATACACAATCTCAAAAATAAGTATTTTAGGTTTTATATAAATAAAATTCTTTTAAAGCTTTTAAAGAAATTTAATATTAAACTTTATATTACTAGATTAATACTATCCTACTTACTTTTGATTTATTTAATAAACTAATTATAAAAAATAATACTTTTAGTAATTATTATTTTATAAAAGTTATAAAACTTCAAAAAGATGTATTATACATTATTTATATGTTTAATTTTGCTATTTAAAACATTTTAAAGGCTATTATTAAAAACAAATATAATTTATATAATAATAATAATAATAATAATAATAAAATGTTTAATATATTAATTTTTAAATTATTTAATATAAAAAAATCCATAAAATTATAATTACTATTAAATATTTTTAAGAAAATACTTACTTATTAAAAAATCAAATTAATGTTTTTAAAATAAAAAAAAACTTATATTTCTTTAATTTAGTAAATTTAATAATTTTAATTTACTAATTATTTATTATTAGATTAACTAATCAAATAGTCCTTTATAGCTAATATACTTAAAAACTTTTTATATTTATAATATACTATTCAAAATATTATTTGAAATTCGATTCAAAGGCTTTTAAACATAATAATTTAATATTAATTATTAATAAACTTAAATATTTATTAAAAATATTAAAAATAATTCAAATTTTTATTAAAGTTATTATAAAGTTTTAAATAGAAAAATACCCAATTTTTTATTATTTAATTTTTAAATTATATACTATTTATAATTGTTTAAAAACTATAAAAACTAAATTTAATGTAAATATTTTTAGAATATTCCTATATATTAACTATTTTATAAACATATTACTAATTTTTTTATTAAAATCAAATTTTTATAATTGCTATTAACAAAAGCATTGTAAAAATTTATAAATATTATCCTAAAAAAAATATTATCCTAAAAAAAATATTATTAATAAAAAAATAAAGGTTTAAATTTTTTTAATTTTTTAAGTTTTGAATTAAATAAAATAATTTAATTTAATTTGGTTTTTTTATTAATCAAACAACTAATATTTATAATAAATTATATAAAAACTATAATAGATATATATATAAATATTAACTTTTATTAAATATAAAAGAAATTATCTACTTCTTTTACCCCCTATCTAGTAAACTAAAACTATAAATTTAAATAATAATGAAAACAAATTAGTTGATAAATTAACTAATTATATTAAAGAAGAAAAAAATGCTCAAATATAAATTTTATATATTATTTTATTATTTTATATTTTATATTTTATATTTTATATTTTATATTATTTAATTTATTAAATTATAAAGAATTAACATTAAATTATTTATAGAAGGGTTCACCGGCCAACCGTAATTACCACCTAACCATTTGAAAAATATATATATTTAAAATAATAATTCTATAATGCATTAATAAAAATTAATAAAATTAAAATTATAAAATATTTTATTATATTATTAAACTTTGGATTATTAATTTTTTAAATATATTAATTAATTTTTTTATAAATTAAAATTCTAAGATTTTAATAAAACTTTAAAAAAATTTTAAAATTTAAATAATAAAAAATCTAATAAAAAAAACTATATTTATTTTTTTATTTTTTTATTTTTTTAATATATAAAATTTTTTAAAAATATTTAAAATTTAAAATTTAAAATTATTCTTTTAAAGTTTTTAATTTAATTAGTTTTATTTAATAATAAAATATAATTGGCTAAATTTTTTTTTAAATCTATAGTAATTATTATTTTATTATTTCGTAAATATTTCGTAAATATTTTAGAATTTAATTTAATTTAAAATAAAAAATAAAAAATCTATATATTAATCTTTTAATTTATTATTTATATAAGGTTTTATTTCTATTAGAAAATTTGGAACTAAAATAATTGATAATTTTTTGAGATAATTTTTTAAAAAATAGGTATTAATTATAATTGGCCGATAAACCCTTTTAATTAATTTTATTTGAATTTTTAAAATATAATAAATAAAAATTTTGAATTAATTTGAATTAATTTAAAAAATTATATTAATTATAATTAATAAATATTTCTATTAATTAAATTTAATTATTTTTTTATATATTGCTTAAAAGACATCCGCCCACAGCGTAATAAATGATTAGTTAATTAAAGTAAATAACTCCTTACTCTTACTTAAATTAATATTTAAATCTATTACTTTTATTTTATTTTAATTTAAATTATATAATTTAAACTTTGGCACTTTGAAAGCAGCTACACCAAAAATAGCTACTATATCGAATTAAAATTGCAAAGCTACCGGAATTAAATTCGGCTATTTTGACCCTTAGCTGCTTTAGACTAAGCGCCAATTTTATCGCTACTTTAATAAACTACCTTTGATTTCAAAGCATTTCTATTAAAAATCATAATATTACAAATAAAATAATTATAAATCAAATGCAAATTAAAAATCAAATTTTTATATCTAAAAATAATTTCTAATGTTTGGAAATATACCAAATTTTATAATTAAAATTTTTTTTATAAAAAAAAATATAATTTCTTTAAAAAAAAAAATTTTTTAATTTAATATAAATTTATATTAAATTAACCACTATTTCTATTAAAAACTTTTTGTATAACAAATCTTTCCAAAATTCCAAAATTTCCTTATAAGTAATTTAATTTGCTTAAAAATTCAGCCGATTATAAACTAAAGCCTTTAGATAAATAACCTCTGTGCTTTTCTAAAGAATTATTCAAAAAAGAATTTAATAATCCTAATCTAAATCCTAAGGATTATTAATATTATATAATTAAATATTTTTATTAAAATTATAAATAAATTTTTTTTTTAATAAATTAATATAAATATTAATATAATTTTTTTAGAAAAGTTTTTTATAAATAAAAAACCTATAAATCTATTAGTAACTATTATTTTTACTATTAAAATACTTACAAAATATTCCCTTTTAATAAAGTTCTTTATGGAATTGCAAATATTTTTATTTATTTTATTTATAATTTTTTAAAATAAATTATATATTAATTTTTTATTTAGATTTATTAAATATTAAAATAAATTTAAGTTAGTTAATTATTTTAAAGTTTTTTAGTTTCCAAAAAAGAAAAAAACGCTAATATACTTCCGAATCGGTTTTTAAAACAATATTTTTTATTAAATTAATATTTTATTTTATTATATTATTTTGGGTTATTATTTTTTAATTTTTTAAGGATATTTTTTTCTATTTTAAAAAGTAAATTAAATAATATTTAAAAATAGTATATAACAAATTAATATTATATATATAGGAATATAATAATAATATATCCTTAATTATTTGCTAATAATATAAATTTTCTTTTTAATAATAAAAAGGAAATAATTAAATAAGAATTAAAAAAGAATATATTTTCTAATAATGCTTTTTCATTTATTTTAAATGCCTAGACGGCTATAAATCAATAAATATATTTGGAAGTTATTATATAAGTAAATTATATATATATAATTTTAAATATATATTAATTTATAATAAGCATTTTATCAATAGGAAGTTTAAGCTTAAAACCTATTTATTAAATATGCGAAATTTCAAAGATAAGTATTCTAGGCATTATATGAATAAGGTTTTTTTAGAGCTTTTAAAAGAATTTAATATTGAATATAATATTATGAAATTAGTATTATTCTATTATTTTTTATTTATATAATAAACTAATTAAAAATAATATTACAAAGGATAATACTTCGGCAAATAATATTTTTATAAATAGTTTTAATAATTATTATAACTACGAAATTATTAGATTTTAGGGGAATGTGGTATATGTTACTTATGTGCTTAACTTTATAATTTAAAATATTTTAAAAGCTATTATTAAAAACAAATATAATTCATATGATAATAATAACGTTTATAATGCCAAAAATAATAAAAATAAAAATAAAAATAATAAATTTATTATTATATTAATTTTTAAATTATTTTTTATAAAAGAAAATCCATAAAATTATTACTACTATTAAATATTCTTAAAAAAATGTTTACTTATTAAAAGCTTAAATTAATACTTTTGGCTTTATAAAGCCTATATTTGTTTAATTAAATAAAGATTTATATAATTTTTTAAAATTTATATTTACTAATAAATTTTTTAAATTAAAAAATCAAATAGTTTTTTATAGCTAATATACTTAAAAACTTTTTAAAACTTTGGCCTATTATTCAAAATATTATTTTTAATTTAAAATCAAAGGTTTTTAAGCAAAATAATTTAATATTATTTACTAATAATTTTAAATATTTATCAAAAATATTAAAAATCCTTTAAATCTTTATTAAAGCTACTATAACACTTTAAGCCAAGAAATACCTAATGATTTATTATTTAGTTTTTAAGTTATATATTATTTATAATTGGCTTAAATTAATAAAAAATAAATTAAATATAAGTTTTTCTAGGATATTTTATAATATTAAAAATTGCTTTTATATTATAAAAATATATTAATAACATTTTATATTAGTATTATATTTTTATAAATACTATTAATAAAAGTATTACTAAACTCCGTAAATATTATTCCAAAATAAAAATAATTAATTAAAAAAATAAAGTTTTTTTTTTTTTTTAATTCTTAAGCTTTAAATTAAACAAAACGGTTTAATCCAAATTAGTTTATTTATAGGCTAGGCATTAAACATCTATAATAAATTATATAAAAATTATTAAAGGTATGTTTTTTATTATTATAATTTTAATATAAAGTAAAATATTAACTAAATATTAGTTATAAAAGGAATTATATATTTAGTTTATTTTCTACCTAGGAAGCTAAAGCTATAAATTTAAATAATAATCAAAATAATAACTTTAATATATATTTAAATAATAATAAAAACAAAGCAATTAATAAATTAATTAAATATATAAAAAAAATATATATATTTGAAATATAAGCTTTTTTATTTATTTATTATTTAATTATTTAATTATTTCTATTAATTCAATTAATCTAATAATTTATTATTTTATTATTTAGGTTTGTTTTTTTGATTAGTGGAAAACTAATGCAAATAAATACTATATATTATTTATAGTAACTTAAAAATACTTCCAAATTCAAGTTACTTCGGCTTTTTCCAAAAAGTTTTTTTTCTAGGAAACTTTTATTATTTTTAAACAAAAAAATAAATTAACTAAATCTATTTTTAAGAAGATTTTATACTTTAAAAATTAAAGTATACTAAAAAAAAAATTAATTTTATAAAAAAATTGCCTAAATTAAAAAAAAAGGATTTATAATTTATAATTTATAATTTATTTTATTTTTTTATTTAGATTGTTATTTAAATTTTTTATATTTAAACTTTTCTTTTTATATTTTAAAAATAAAAATAAATTTGGTTTTTTTTATATTTATATTTTTTTTTATTTTTTTTTTAAAAATTTTAAATAAAAATTTAGGATTTTATTTAATTTATTTAATTTAAATTAATTATTAAATTAATTATTACTTTTATTTATTTTATAAACTTTTTTATTTAAAATTAAATTTAATTAACTTTATTTATTTAATTTAAATTAAATAACTAAGTAAGTTTTGGTTACACTGTCCGCCCATTAGCGGATAATGTTACAACCATTCAATAAATAAGTAGCTCAAAGTTTAAGGCCGAGGTTAACGGCCTTATATATGAACTTCCGTTCTTGAGTGCTCTGGGGCCTGGATAAGGAAATATAACAACAACAATAGAATTTGCGGTTATCAATAAACTTCGCCAAACCAAGGCTTCGCTACCACTTCACGACCAGCATCAGACTTGTGTTCGACCGGCTTGAGAAAGCTGCCATTCTTTAAGTACGTCACATCCTCTCTGCACGGTCTACGGGGAAGTATTCACGCTCGAGGCATTCTTCCCAGAAAAACTACTATATTATCTATAAGCACATCGTTCTTGAGGATATCGACATCTTCTTTTGTGAGCCGCAATCTCAATAGCGAAGAAACGCATCGTCGGGCGACAGTGAGTCCTATAGTGCCTACTTACTCGTTTTTTGAGAATGTCGAAGACCCCTTTGCCCTCTGTTTTTTAAGGTCCTTTGTCGGCACGAAGATGCATGTTTGAAACAGGCGCGGCTGTGGAACTGGTGCGTTGTGCTGTGAGCTTTGGAAACTTTTCAAGAAGCGGCAGAGGCGCAAGCTCCTACTGAAGAGCCAACAACAACTCCACTGGATTTTAATGTGGTGGACAAGTTGGAGAATATTGAGGCTGAATTGCCGCCGCCATTTTAATTACCAATGGCAGTGATGAGACTGCTGTTGAAGAGCAGTGGCGGAAGCTGCTGGGATGTCGAGCACCTATCAATAGTATTTGTCGGAGCTGAATTTGCTGAGTGGCTTCAGATGGAGGAAATTGCTCTGCTGTTTACCGTTTATTAACAGTATCTCTTCAGGTCCGCTGAGTGTTTACGATAGGTTGCATACACACGGCCTCAGCCTCCCTTTTAGGCTTTTCCGCGACATCTTTATAATTTCGGGGGGCAGACGCCTGATGTAGAGTGGGGGGTGTCGGCCGTCGCTCGGTAGTATCTGTATCCATGTTTGCTAGGAGGGCGACTTCGGTCTGACCCATAATGGCACCTGTTGGAGCTAAGCATGTGTCTAACCCTATGAAAGTCAAATGGAACGAGTTCCATTGAATTTAAGGTTTTAGTGTATTGACCAAAAAATAAGATTATATAGTAAAGTATAAAAGCAAAAGTAAGTTTTTAAAGTTTTATTTGAAGTTATTTTTATTATATTAAGTAAAAAAGCTTTGTTTATAAATAGGGCTTTGTTTTAAAACTAAAATTTTTATTTAAAAAAATTTTTTTTTTTTATTATTTTTTTTTTTTTATATTTTTTCTTTGGATTATTAGCTTTTTTTGAATTATTAGCTTTTTTTGGACTATTGGCTTTTTCTAGATTATTGGCTTTTTTTGGACTATTAAACCCTAGATTATTAGCATTAATAGAATAGTAAAAAGAAATAAAAAAAAAAGATAAAAAAAGGAAAGCATTGGTAAAAAAAAAAAAACATTAGCAAAAAAAAAGCATTAGTAAAAAAATTAGATAATTAAATAATTAAATAATTAATAATTAATATAAAATTTTATTATATTATTTATTTTGCTATTTATTCCTTTGGTTTTTATTCCTTTAATCCCTAGTTTCATTTATCCGCTATTTTGCATTATTTAATTAATTTTAATGAAACCTATTCCATTTGAGTTTTATTTGACTTTCGTAGGGTAATCTTTTGGGGACTTGTTTGAATTCGCGCAGCTAGTGGAATCTGAGGAGTTGTCGCAACATGATGACTTGCTTGAATCGGAGGACGGGTTTTGCTGAAGTGAATTCAGGAGGTCTTAACGCAGCGCCAGCACAAGTCGATGACGATTGTCTGTGGAGGGACGTCTGTGTCGGTGAAACTCGACGATGCTTCCCGTTAGCAGCCGTAAATGCCGTCTGGGAGATTTGCTCCCTTAACTTTGGTAAAGAACAAAGAATCTTACAGTGACTGTGGCGGGCCATTGAGATAGAAGCAGTGCTGCCATGATAAACATTGAGTGTTGGATATAACCGAGAGTCATGGAAAAATAGCGATCATCTAGTCATCTACTTAAAATAATAATTGGCGCCTTTCTGGGGGGCGGGTTGACCATCCCAACCGGGAATTTGAATCCAGCTCATTGGCCTTTACACATTTGAACGCGTGGATGAGCAAGATTTTAGGACCTATGCATGGCGGAATGCGGCCAACGGGACCATTTACCAAGCAGCTGGAGTACCTACTCGCGGATAGCTCAGTTGCTGGTATGAATCTCTCAGGCAGAGCGAGACATTGAGATGAAGCTTCTGCGCGTATGAGGTGGCTGGGGTGCTTGGCGGTCCTCAAAAGCTGAATAGTTGCCGTTCGGTGATGTCTTCATAATCGAGTTGACATTTCCATCTTTGATTTGCTTTACGTTAATACTGAGGATGTTTGATGTTGCGTCGTTTATTGCGTTGGAGTAGAGGCACTGTCTGTATCGGCACGTGAGACGCAATTCAGGGTGTGATCTTGCCTCCGGAGAACTACCACTGCAAATACTCTTCGGGACTGTAAAATAGAATCAACTGTAGATGTGTTCAGCTACCCACCTAAGCTCAAGGGTGCCGAAGAGGCCAGGTTGTTGAATAACACGTGTCGCAAATGCTCTGCTCTCTGCTAAGGTGAGACAGTTGAAACGGGCGATATTGGGTACCGCTTTTTTGGTCCACCACAAGCCACCTTGTAAAAGGTTTATTCTAGAATGGTTATGTGATTTCACTCAATTCACGGCCGAAACTTGATGTTCCGTTGAAAGGCCTCTCCACCGCGCTTCCTCATGCAA